>BSBK01006009.1:0-5000 GCA_027943335.1 Chamaecyparis obtusa
TTTTTAAACACATGGAGTAGATTTTTGATTGTCAACAACCAAAGGATGAATAAAAATGAGAGAAAAAGGAGTAAAATCCATAGGGCTAAAGGAGGTCAAACTAGTATCAAGAGGTGGAGAAGGATCCATGGGGCATGAAGAGGCTATACTAGCAGTACAAGGCTCAACATCATCCTAGGACCCGAGTCATCATGAGCCTAGGAAGAGACACATATAATGCGGAAAAATATGGTTTACTAGCTTATGCACACAAACTAGGAAACTAGGCCGATTTCTTGTTTAATTACGATGAAGGAGAGTGGATCCATGAGGCATAACCTTAAATCTAATAGAAAGAGATTAATTTGAGTATCACAGTACTAACTATGTATGTTGTATGGGGAATAATTTAGCAATACTAAGGTTTTGATATGCTAAAGAGGAGGGTTGATAATGAGGATGCTAAAATGCAATATGACAAATGGGTTATGCAATATGTACAATGAAAAATTGGGTATGCAATATGCAAAAGGTAAATGATTGAACATGAAAGCTAAATGCAAGAGCTAAAATGCAAAGGCTAACCTAAGATTGCAACAAGGCTCCAAGGAAAATGTTTTGAAACTCCATGTTTGTGAAAAGGTCTTATGACAATGTTTAGGAGTAATTTGAATATCTTGAAATACTTTGGGAAGGGTTTTGAATGTCTTTAAATATATTTTGAAATGATTTTAAGGCAGAGTTTGATTAATGTAGTCTTTATTTAACACCCACACAAAAAACTTCAGAAAAAGATGATCTTTTTAATCTAAATGCACAAACACACCACAACCTATGCTTGAAGGATAGTATCCACTGAATTCCCACTTGGATAAATCTAGCCATGCCTACTCATAGTGGATAACCAATAATATTGGAGGCATGTGCTCTCCCTTATAGTGAACTCAGTTCTTAGGGACACCAAGCTTCAAATTCCAAGGGTCATCACCTCCCAAGGAACCACTATCTCTACTATGAGCTGCAAAAGTGTGGGATGTCTTTATGGGAAAGGGTGACCCATTGTGTTAGTGAATAGAAGGTTTTTGGCCACTAAAACAAGGTTTTTATTTTGGGACATCCAGTTTAGTGGGTGGCGTGATAAACTCATGCAGGAGGTCTCCTAGCCTTGAGAACCAAGGTTTTACACACTTCAAAGGGTACTAGATGAGATCTATCACCCAACCACACTTTTGATTGGAATTTTGGTCACAACCACACATTTATATAGTGGTAAGGATGGAGACCTAGCTTTGACCTATTACTACTTGGGTTATTCACTCTCACTGGCTCTATGAAAGCAAGTCTTAGGAGGCAGGCCCTCTAAAAATATTCAATAAAATTATCTTACATCCAAGGTCCATGAAGGCGAGGGGAGAGGATAAGTTCATTCAATCTTTTGGGATTTAACAATATAAAAATACTCCAAACCAAAACATGTTGTTCATTTGCCAATTAGACAGGAAATATGATAAAAATAAGACAAGTTATGATTATTTTCCTTCCTAATTAAAATTATGTGAAAATTATTGTTCATTAACCCATTAAGAAAGGAAATGTGATTAAAATAGGACAAATTGTTGTTCTTTCCCTTCCTAATTAAAACTAGGTAAAAATTGTTGGTTCTTTGATCCACTTAATTAGACTATATGTAATTTGTTTATAATTTATCCTTCTAATTAGGCTATGTGCAATTTTTTGTTCATTTATCCTCCTAATTAGGCTATGTGCAATTTTTTTGTTCATTTTAAAGACCAATTTTTTTTTTTGATTTATTGCATGTATAAAACAAAAAATCTTGCATTTATCACAAATTAGACTCCCAAGTGCATAGATCTTGTTCTTGTACTTGCAAAACACATAAAAAAGAAAAATCCATTAGAATTTCATGTTCACGTCGGGTTCACCTAATAAAGAAGAGGAAAAAATATGAAATCATTTGCATGCTAGAGGAATCACAAACCCTAAATGCATACAAAAATAAAGATCCTAACCTAACATTAAAGCTATGAAGGAAAAGTGCATAAAATATTAAAATAAATTCAAACAAACACTCCCTCAAGATGCTCCAATTCTTTTCTTTCTTCTTTCAATTTTAAATATCGCTCCCATGTCATAATATGCACCTAATCATCAAAGCAAAATGATAGCAAGAATACTAGAAAATTTGATTAAAGATTTGAGAGCAATGAGAGTCCAATTTATAGATTTTTGGAACTCAAATTGATGGTTGAGATCAAAGCTCAATCAACAACCAGGATTAAATGAAATGACAATTCAAGTGATGAAAAATTAGAAATTGCATTTCCAAGTGAATGAGGAAATAGAAACAAGATAGAGTTAAGTGAAATTGAATATTAGAAATATTTAATTTCAACACAAAATGTCATTTGCAAGTGGAAGACAAAATAGAAATATGATAGAGTTAAGTGAAAATAAATATTAGAAATATTTATTTTCAACATCAAATGTCATTTTCAAGTGAAGGAAAGGATGAGTGATGAACAAGTTAAGTAGAGGAGAAAATGGAAGGAGGAAAGAGTTAAGTGTAAAAGGAAATTAGTAACTGGGAGTGGGAAGTGGAGACAAAAGTGGAAGGTGGAAGAGTTAGAAGTGGAGAAAAAATAGCATGAAAAAGAGATAAGTGGAGATAGAAATGAGAGTGGAATTTAATAATTAAAAAATGATTAATTCCCTCATATTTGAAAATTAGACAATTAAATAAATAAATTTATTCAATTATTGGAAAAGGGGAAAGGGAGTAAATAAATAATATATTTATTTACCAAAGGAATGTCATGAGGATAATAGGGCGAATAAGTAAATATTTCCCCAAGGATCAAAGACAAATTGATAGGACATGATGAAATTAGAGGATGCAAATTAATAATTAATTAAATAATTTTTAATATTTAATTAATGAGCAATGACACAATATTGCTGAATTTTAAAGATCAAACACACAACATAGAAGACATGTTAAAAAAAGGGGCCCATAGGTGTGGATTGTTTTGGAGTGTCTAAAGTTATATTTTTACATATTTTACATATATTAGAGGAAGTCATGATAGAGCATGTCAACCGATTGAAAAGAGTAATGTTATCAATGCATAAAATTATCATACAGATTTCAAGAGGGATACAATAATGACATGAATATCTTGTTTTTGTTATGATAATTTTTTCACATGGCATTGATATACTCTAAGAGTAATGTAATAGAATGTGGAAAGCTATCATGTAAATTCATAGAGGGAGTCAATAATGACAAATTTCTTATTTTGGCTCTGATAAATCTCTTTTGCAGATGTTATTGATGTGATCAATTGGTGTCATAGAATGTAGAAAGCTACCATGTAAATTTCAAGAGAGAGACAATAATTAATGAAGCCAGCATTATGTCTAATGAAGTGTCAAAACATCCCATGGAAATTGAATTTAAAAATTGGAAAAATGGAGTTGAATATTTATCTTACACAAGGAAGACGAGTCTTTTCCAATTTCAGTGAGAACCAAAACATATAAAATGATTTTTCAAGTCTTCAAACTTGTAACTCACACATGCACAATTGGTTGGTCTTAGTTTGTTGTCTACAAAATTTTGGGTTGTCAATTGGGTGTTGGAATTCCTATCCTTACTTGTAAATACAATCATTTTAGGAAACTATATATATATATATATATATATATATATATATATATATATATATATATATATATATATATATATATATATATATATATATATATATATATATAACATCTTTAAATATTATTATAGGATAAAAATGTCTATCTTGTCTTTTTTAATATACATCATTTTATTTGTGTATTGAGCACATATTTCTTTTCTTTTAAATATTTCTAATAGATTTATTGACCTCAAACTTGAATTTATTATATAAACACAAGGTATCTTGTTTCCCTTTTATTTTATTATTTGATATCTATAAGCCTCTTCTATTTTAGGGTTCTCTCTATAATTTTTTAATCTTATCAGAGAAAATAGATGACCTTTTCATCAGTTTAGAATATTGTCTGATGAAATTGATTGTCAAGTATACTATGTCTCATTATCATTTTGTAAAAATACTTGTTCTTTATATAGGTTAATGATTGGATCAAATTATGAACTTTTTAGGTTCATTATACCTACATCTACAATGTTTTTCTATAGGTATAGATCCTATAGGTTGATGGCATGCAATGATTAAAATAAATCTCATACTTTGTTCTTAAATGCTTGCGTAGAGTGCTTTTCCTAGTGTATTACAATCTCGCTTGATCACTAACTTTAAGTCACCATACATTTATAGAATCTTAGTGGCTCATTTATATAAAACTATATCAAGCCTTGAAATAAAACAAATTATTGGTATATTTTACCATTTGGTGAGATTATTAGAATGCTAGTGCTAGTGCATCTTTTACAATTTATACCATAATCATATAATTAATAGATAATTGCACTATCTTTTATATCCTTCATGATTTATAGAACTACTTGAGCCTCATGAGTTTTTTATGGTCCTAGACTGATTTTCTAAAATATTTTATGAATATTTTCCTTCTTGAGATCTAGAGAATTACCATCGTGTGTCATGTTCTTCAATTGAAATTGATGGGTGATGTGAACTAAGTTTACATGGTTTTTGAGTTCTAAAGAACATAGCTCACCATCTAAAGAAAAAATGCATTTATTCCTTATAAACTATTGGTTTGACTTCAAAAGGATGCATATTGAGGGACTTAGAGGTAATTTCATGTACTTTTCATACTTGGTGGCTAGAAACACGTGACTATATAGCATAGTGACAAGTAACCTCCCATTTCAATTGTGAATACCTAAATAGGTATATGTCAATTATTGTGAAAATTCAACCATACATATATCTTACAGTATTTAAACAATGAGACATGCATAGAGAGATAGAGAGAATTCCTTGATCATTCCAAAATAAATTTACTCAAGCACTATTTAACTT